>CM062817.1:981565654-981575654 GCA_031772625.1 Pinus tabuliformis | reverse complement strand
TCCTCTCTCCTCTCTCTCTCTCTCTCATGTCTTCTCTCTCTCTCTCTCTCTCTCTCTCTCTCGTTCCTCTCTCCCTCTCTCTACTCTCTTTGATCTCTCTCTCTCTCCTCTCCCTCTCTCTCTCTCGTGCTCTCTCTCTATCTCTCTCTCTCTCCCCCTCTCCTCTCCTCTCACCTCCTCTCCCTCTCTCTCTTCTCTCTCCCCTCCCTCTCCCTCTCCTCTCTTCTCTCTCTCTCTCCTCTCTCTCCTCTCTCTCTCTCTCCTCTCCTCTCCTCTCCCTCTCTCCTCTCTTCACTCTCTCTCCTCTCTTCTCTCTCCTCTCCTATCTTCTCTCTCTCTCTCTCTCTCTCTCTCTCTCTCTCTCTCTCTCTCTCTCTCTCTCTCGCTCTCTCGGTCTTTCTCTCTCTCTCTCCCCTCCCCTCTCCCTCTCCCCCTCTCTCTCCTCTCTCTGATATCTCTCTCTCTCTTATCTCTCTTCTCTCTCTCTCCTCTCCTCTCCTCTATTCTCTCCCTCTCTCTCTCTCTCTCTCTCCAATATCTCCCTCTCTCTCTCCTCTCTTCTCCTCTCCTCTCTCTCTCTCTCTCTCTCTCTCTCTCTCTCTCTCCTCTCTCTCTCTCTCTCTCTATCTATCTATCTCTCTCCTCTCCTCTCCTTCTCTCTCTCTCTCCCCCTCTAACTTTCCCTCTCCCCTCTCCTCACCTGCATTCTCTCTCCCTATCTCTCTCCTCTCTCTCTCTCTCTCTCTCTCTCTCTCTCTCTCTCCCCCTCCAACTTTCCCTCTCTCCCTCTCCTCCCTCTCCTCACCTGCATTCTCTCTCCCTATCTCTCTCCTCTCTCTCTCTCTCTCTCCCTCCCCATCACTCTCTCTCCCTCCCTCCCACTTTCCCTCTCCCCCCTCTTCACCTCCCTGCATTCTCTCTCCCTATCTCTCTCTTTTTCTCTCTCCTATTTCCCTCTCTCTCTTTCTCTCTTCCCTCTCTCTCTCTCGCTCTCTCTCTCTCTCTCTCTCGCTCTCTCTCTCTCCTCTCTCTCTCTCTCTCTCTCTCTCTCTCCCCCAATCTAAGGGATGATGGCTCTACCAGAATCATCAGTCTACACTCAGACGATTGTCTGTCCTATGTACATGAAAATGAATTTATAAAGCTGAGCATGGGAATGCCCGACTCAGCTAGATCATGAAAATATTATGAAGATAATGTATTGTATTGTATCTTATTACAGGTCTCCTTCCAGCTTGAAATAACTTCAAATCCTCATGATAAAGCATTTCACCCGACATCAAAAAGATTAACGACCTCATGCTTTAGGGGGCAACTGTTATAGAAATTTTTGGGCACTGCAACCCCAAGCATAAAATGTCCATAAACCAAGGGCTCCTAAGTCCCTAAAGGTGTTGTTCCAACCCCTAAAAGAACAAGGTCATCTGATTACAGCTTCTCCCAGAAGTTCTCCATGAAAAACTGCTCGGAACTGGTCAAAACTGGACCATTTCACCTGCTCCATAGGCAAAGTGCGTTGCATCTCATCTAAATACACACAGTAGGTGTGTTGCATTTCAAAAATCCCTTTTATGGGTGCGATGGGTGAGAAGGGACAAATGGCAGTGTCAATCCGCGAGGTGGAGAAGCATGAAATCTTCCAAAAACTTCTCCTGTGACACTTGCCTCTCTGAATTTGACCAGGGATGAGCAAGAGATCATCAATCTCCAAGTGGAATCAAGAACTAGTAGAGGGAACACACTAATCGAATCACAAGCTAACTCATCTCCCTTGCAGACATCTATATATGGATCCCTCATCCCAGAGATCCAGGGGCTGGAATTTTGCATCTTGTAAGGAATTGTTGTTGGTTTCTTGAGGCAACATCATATTGTTGGGTGATCTAAGCTTTTCATGAGGTGAAGAAGGATTTACTTGCTGAGAGGACGATGCTGGGTCAGAACAACTGGTTGTAACTCTCTTGGCTCTTTCTTGATTATCAATAAAGCTATTCAAGTTTTCTTCCATACTCTTGTGTGATTTATGTTTTATGCATTTGTATGGTCAATTTACATCTGATCCTAGATTGTTTATGATAATAGATCCATGTTCTCGTATAGTGTTATGCTGCTTTGATTCTACAGGTACTTTGTGAAGCTAGGTATACAAGAAAGCAAGTAGCAAAGGACTATCGGAAGAGAGAGGAATCGAGCAAGGAACCAAGCGCAAGACAGAGGTTGGTCTCCTTTATTCTTCTCTCATCTATCTTTCATAAAGGAACACGAAAGTAGTTTTACTTTGTTTGTTTCTAAAGTAGCTACCAGCCTCAGTGGGATTAGCAGTTCTGCATAGACACTTTTCCCTGTAACACTTGGAATGCTCCATAACTCCTCATAGTTGAGGAGATATGGCTCGTTAAAGTTGGAGCCCCACTATGTGGTCAAGAAGCCCCAAATGAGATGCTACAAGAAACTTGATGTTTGTTTTATTAGAGGAATTTTCTCTCAATTTTGTAATTAGCTTATGATGGGTATACTCACCCCTAAGAAGCATTATATTTGGATAAATTATTTAATTTCTTTAAGAGGAAAAGCCATCTATAAAAAGGGGGTTTGAGTTTTTCAATTTTTGAAATTAAAATTCAAAATTTTAACATTAGCTCCCTCCTATTGATTAGGTCATACTCCCTAAATCTATAAGTATCTTCATCCTATATAAATATAGGACTCATATCCCTCAAAGCATAGATATCACCTCTTACCTTGTGCAAATTTTTTCAAAGGTTTTTATAGCCTTATGTAGTCACACATAGCTGAATGAAGAGGTCAAGTTGGAGAGGGTTCTTAGGCTTAATATTTTATTTGGTTAAGAGTTTCTTACTGAGAAGTTTTGTGGAACAATTTGGGCCCTCTATGGTAATTTGGTTCTATGAGGCAGAGACAATTTCTAGTTTATCTATCTGTTGAAAATTTCGTTGGATCTGAGTCTTTTTGGGCTAATTCTTATTTCTCTGTGGTAGATTTTGGGTTGATCCAAGTTCCTTTTCAGAGATTTTTTGCAGATTTTCTAGGTTTATTACAAGTCTTCTCAAATATTATTATCATGTCCCTATTCTTAGGATGTGACTAAATTTGGACCAAGATATCTGAAACTATATCTCTACAGTTTAATTAGCTCTCTTGAGGCATAAATTTCGCTTCTTTTAGACTTATTTTGAAGTAGTCCTAAGGCATTGTTTGAAGACAAATTGTGTTATATTCAAGTTGATCTAAGTTCTATTCAAGGGATATTTTCAAACTAGGGAAGACGTATTATTGAAGCATTATCTGAGTTTTAGACTTCCTTTTTCAAATGCTATCAGTGAGACCTATTTTAGCCCCACTTCAGGATCTTTTCTGAGACATTTCCTAGACAAAAATTAATCGTGTTGTGACAAGAGAAGCCATTTCTTCATGAGGTATTCTGTAGACCTGCCTAAGCCCTAATGAAAGCTCTTTCCTAAGGAAACTTTTGTTGAAGTTTTTGGGCCCCTAATCCAAGATTGATATAGGAAATGTGCGAGGCTATTTTGTTAGGTAAATTTCTAGTTTTGTGGTCTAATCCATGTTGAATCTAAATTTTCCTTCTCTAATATTCCAAGGCCCCTTTTGAAGGCTAAAAAGTCCTAAGGTAAACATTTTGGAGCATCTTACAAAGGGAAAATTATCTATTTGAGGGACACATCTGGAGGCAAATCTTTGAGGCAGATTCCCAAACATTAAAGACTGAGCCAACTCCTATTGTCTTGTAAACGAATCATTCCCCAGAGATTGACTTCACTCACTTTTCTTCATCTATATTGGCCTGGTATATTATAGGAGCCTCCCTCCCTCTCTACATTGTTCCTTTTGTCAAAGACTCTTTATGTTAATGAATTATGGCCAGAACTTCATTAATCTGTGGAAAAAAAATTGTGGCACATATTTTGGGTGATCGAGTATATGCTTGAGACCTATTTCAAAGCTTTTCTTTACCAAAATTGAAGCAACCAGTGAAACTATGACATTCATTCACAATCAATCAAGAGTTTGTCTTAGTCTTATTTTTTGACAGAGCTAAGGGAAATTAATATACAATAATTAAGGAGGTCTAGGGCAGAATCACAATTCCTTTTACACAAAATTTGAGACAATTTTAAGGGAAGGTTGAATTCGTGGTTGAAGAGTAGTTGTAGTAGAGGTGAAGTTTGGACCTATTTAATAAAAACATCAGTGGCATCATAAAATATTGCAAACAAGGGTATGATTTATTATTATTGTGTTATGAATCGAAAGCCACACTTCATAACATTTGTGCAAGAATCATTAATGGGAAGTTGTAAAGGTTAAGGGGTTATAAAGTATACATCAACAAAAAGGGTTTCAATGGATAGCTTTGTAAGTGGGTCATTGTCCCTAGTATGGGAGCTTACAATTGTTTCTCTATTTTTTATTTTAAAGGTGGTTGGGTGGTGCAATGAAGGAGAGTGAACTCTCCCTCAAGTTATAGCTTGAAAATACTTTAGGGAGGTAGGGTGGTGCTAGCGAAAATTGAAGCTTGCAGGGTGTTAGAGCATCCTTTCAGTTAGAGTTGATAAAACCAAGCAATTGGAACATCATTCCAGTTAGAGATTGTAAAACTATGGTGTATGAGCATCCTTTCAGGAATTGGAGCTTCTTGATAAATTGAATGATTTTCTAACACAGTAGGAAGTTGGATTTTCCATTTTAGTTGGAGATGATAAATATTATACTCATAAATTATATTAAAAAAGCGTTTGGTGGGTTTTCTCTAGGACAGGTTTCTACCTAAAAATATGTATACTGCTCTTGTGATCTGTTGATGATCTATGTTTGATTTGATGTTAATGCTCTAAAATTGAACAATTAACTAATTTTAAGTGAAATACTAATTCACCCCCTCTTATTATTTCTAATATTATACTTAAACTACTCAAATTTCCTTCTAATTACAAAAAAATTATCTTCAAGTTACAAAATAAGACAAAAACTTGATCCTCTCATACCAAGTGTTAACATAGTTGTTTCTATTTTCTGTGTTTTTGGAATATTTTTTTTGCGTGTTGGGAAAGTGGGAAGCACATGGGGATAAGGATAGCAAAAAAATTGCACATGCATTCTTAGGAACATGCATATATTCTCAATAACATGCACATGTTATTGATACTAATGTCTAAAAAATTAAATTCCATACCGATTTTCGTCTCTCTCCTCATATTTTCTCGGAAATAGTAGGATTGTGCATGCATTATAGAATACATGTGTGCTTTTGTGAAATTATTTTCTCTCTTCTCTTCCTTATTTACCATTCCTTCCCCTTCCCCCTCTCTCCCACCTTCATATCTATCTTTATCTCCCTCCACATGTCCTTTCTCTCTCCATCTCCCTCTCCCCTCTCTTTCCTCCATCACTCTCTCTATCTCCCTCCCTCTCTCCTCCTCCTTTCTCTCTCTCCCCCCCTCACTCCCTCACTATACTATCCCTTATGTCCCCTAGCACTCTCTCTCCCCCTTTATTCACCTCTCCCTCTCTATATGTATTTATCTTCATCTCTCTCTCTCTCTCTCTCTCTCTCTCTCTCTCTCTCACTCTCTCTCACTCTCTCTCACCCATAATTGTGCCTTCCCCTCTCTACCTCTCCCTCTCTCTATTTTTCCCTCTCTTATTACCTCTCTATCCCATTACTAGTTATATATATTTCTCCCTCCATATCTCTCTTTTTCCCTGTCTCTCTCTCTCTCCCTCCATATCTCCTCTCTCAATATCCCACTCTCTCTCTCTATTTCCATCTCTCTCTCCCCCCCCCCCCCATTTTCCTCTCTTCCTATCCCATCTCTTTTCCCCTCACCCCCATTCTCTCTCTCTGTCTCTCTCCATTTTCTCTCTCCTATATCCCTCTCTCCTCTCTCCCTCACTCCCTCTCTTTCTCTATCTCTTCCCCATCCTTTATTTTATCTTTCCTCTCACTTCACCCTCCACTCTCTCCATCCCTCCCTCTTTACTTCTTTCTCACTATCTATCTCTACCTTTCTCTCTCTCTTATTCCAATATATCAACCTCCCCCTCTCTCCTTTCTTGATCTCCCCCCCATCCTTCTCTCTCTCTCTATCTTGTTCCTCCCTGTCTCCTTCCCTCTCTATATTTCTCTCCCAACCACTCTTTCTTTGAATTTCCATAAATATTTTCTATTTCTCTCTATATCTTCTTCCTTCTTCGTATATATATTCATCCCTCTCTCATTATCTCTCTTTTGTCTCCATCCCCCTCGGTGCTTCATTATCTCTCTCTCTCTCACACCCATTACTCTCTCTCTCTCTCTCTCTCTCTCTCTCTCTCTCTCTCTCTACCTCTATCCTCTCTTTGTCCCTATCTCCTTGCCTATGCCTCTTTCTCTACATATATATATATTCTTCCTTCTCTTTCCCCCGATCTATATTACTATATCCTTCCCTCTCTCCTTCTCTACTTATCTCTTTCCCTCACTCCCTCACTCTCTCTTCTCCCTCTCTTCCTTATAACTATCTCTATCACCCTCTACCTGAACCTTGTTCTCTCTTTATCTCCCTCTTCTTATTTGTCTATTTCACCCTTTATCTCTATTTATTTATACCTCCCTCTCTCCTCTCTCTCATCGTCTCATCCACCCTCTCTCTCTCTCTCTCTCTCTCTCTCCTCTCTCTCTCTCTCTCTCTATCTATAAATATATATATATATATATATATATATATAAATATATAAATATATCTCTCGCTCGCTCCTCTCTCTCTCTCTCGCTCTCTCTATATGTCTTCTTCCATCTCTCTATTTATCCCCACCCACTATCTAACTCTCTATTTCCATTTACATAGTTGTATATGTATCTCCTTCTCTTCTTGACTCTCTTTGTTTATCCCACTCCCTCTCTCCTTTTCTCTCTCTTTTCCTCTCACTCTCTCTCTTCTTCCCTGTTAATCTCCATAAATTTGTCCTTTCTTTCTTCCTCTCTCTCTCTTCCCTCTCTCTCTCTATCTCTCTCTCTCTCTCTTCCCTCTATCTCGCTCTCTCTTCCCTCACTCTCTCTCTCTCTCTCTTCTTCCCTGTTAATCTCCATAAATTTGTCCTTTCTTTCTTCCTCTCTCTCTCTTCCATCTCTCTCTCTCTCTCTTCTCTCTCTCTCTCTCTCTCTCTCTCTTCCCTATCTCTAATTCTCTCTCTCTCTCTCTCTCTCTCTCTCTCTCTCTCTATGTCTTCTTCCCTCTCTCTATTTATCCCCACCCACAATCTAACTCTCTATTTCCATTTACATAGTTGTATATGTATCTCTTTCTCTTCTTCACTCCCTTTCTTTATTTCCTCCCTCTCCTCTTCTCCTCTCTCTCTCTCTCTCTCTCTCTCTCTCTCTCTCTTCTTCCCTATTAATATCCATAAATTTGTCCTTTCTTCTTCCTCTCTCTCTCTTCCCCCTCTCTCTCTCTCCTTCCTTGTTAATCTTCATAAATTTGTCCTCTCTCTCTCTCTCTCTCTTTTTCCATTTACATAATTGTATATGTATCTCTTTCTCATCTTCACTCTCTTTCTTTATCTCCCTCCCTCTCTCTCTCTTTTTCCTCTCCTTCTCTCTCTCTTTTCCTCTCACACACTCTCTCTTCTTCCCTGTTAATCTCCATAAATTTGTTCATTTTTCTTTCTTCCTCTCTCTCTCTTCACTCTCTCTCTTCTTCCCTGTTAATCTCCATAAATTTCTCCTTTATTTCTCTTTCCCTCTCCCTCTCTGCCTCCCCCCCCTCTCTCCCCCCCCCCCTATTCTCCTCACCCTCACCCTCTCTCTCTCTCTCTCTCTCTCTCTCTCTCTCTCTCTCTCTCTCCTCACCTTCCCTCCCCCCCCTCTATTCTCCTCACCTTGTCTCTCTCTCTCTATTCTCCTCACCCTCACCCTCTCTCTCCCCTTCTATTCTCCATTCTCATCTCTCTCTCTCTCTCTCCTCTCTCCTCTCTCTCTCTCTCTCTCCCCTATCTCTTCTCTCCTCTCCTCTCCCTCTCCCTCTCTCTCCTCTCTTTGATATCTCCCTCTCTCTCTCTCTCTCTCTCTCTCTCTCTCTCTCTCCTCCCCTCTCCTCTCCTCTCCTCTCTCTCTCTCCTCTCTTCAATATCTCTCCCTCTCTCCTTCTCTCTCTCTTTTCCTCTCACTCTCTCTCTACTTCCCCCTGTTAAACTCCATAAATTTGTCCCTTCTTTCTTCCTCTCTCTCTCTCACTCTCTCTTCCCTCTCTCTCTCTCTCTCTTCTTCCCTGTTAATATCCATAAATTTTTCCTTTCTTCTTTCTTCCCTCTCTCTCTCTCTCTCTCTTCCCTCTCCCTCGCTCTCTCTTCCCTCATTCTCTCTCTCTCTCTCCCCTCTCTCTGTCTTCCCTCTCTCTCTCTCTCTCCTCTCTCCTCTCCCTCTCTCTCTCTCTCTCTCTCTCTCTCTCTCTCTCACACTCACTCTCTATCTCTCCTCTCCCTCTCTCTCTCCTATCTTTGATATCTCTCCCTCTCTCCTTCTCTCTCTCTTTTCCTCTCACTCTCTCTCTTCTTCCCTGTTAAACTCCATAAATTTGTCCTTTCTTTCTTCCTCTCTCTCTCTTCCCTCTCTCTCTCTCTCTCTCTTCTTCCCTACTAATCTCCATAAATTTGTCCTTTCCTTCTTCCTCTCTCTCTCTTCCCTCTCTCTCGCTCTCTCTCTCTCTCTCTCTCTCTCTCTCTCTCTCTCTCTCTCTCTCTCTCTCTCTCTCTATGTCTTCTTCGCTCTCTCTATTTATCCCCGCCCACTATCTAACTCTCTATTTCCATTTACATAGTTGTATATGTATCTCTTTCTTTTCTTCACTTTCTTTCTTTATCTCCCTCCCTCTCTCATTCTCTCTCTCTTTTCCTCCTTCTCTCTCTCTCCCTCCCTCTCTCTCTCTCTCTCCCTCTCTCTCTCTCCACTCTCTCTATTCTTCCCTATTAATCTCCATAAATTTGTCCTTTATTTCTTCCTCTCTCTCTCCCCCCCTCCTCACCTGCATTCTCTCTCCCTATCTCTCTCTTTTTTCTCTCTCCCATTTCCCTCACTCGCTCTCTCTCTCTTTTCCATCACTCACTCTCCCTCTCTCTCTCTCTCTCCCCCTCCCACTTTCCCTCTCCCCCCTCCTCACCTGCATTCTCTCTCCCTATCTCTCTCCTTTTTCACTCTCATGTTTCCTTCTCTCTCTCTCTCTCTCTCTCTCTCTCTCTCTCTCTCTCTCTTTTATCTTCTCCTCTACTCTCCTCTCCTCTCCTTCTCTCTCTCTCTCTCCTCTCCCTCCCCCTCCCCCTCTCTCCTCTCCCTCCCCCTCCCCCTCTCTCCTCTCTTCTCTCTCTCCTCTCTCTCTCTCCCTTCTCCTCTCCTCTCCTCTCCCTCTCTCCTCTCTTCACTCTCTCTCTCTCTCTCTCTCTCTCTCCTCTTCTCTCCCTCTCTCTCCTCTCTTCGATCTCTCACTCTCTCCTCTCCCTCTCACTCTCTCATGCTCTCTCTCTCTCTCTCCCCTTCATCTCATCTCATCTCCTCTCCCTCTCCATCTCTCTCTCTCTCCTTGCCCCCTCCCTCTCCCTCCCTCTCCACTCTTCTCTCTCTCTCTCTCCTCTCTTCGATATCTCTCACTCTCTCTCTCTCTCTCCCTCCTCTCTTCTCTCTCTCTTTTCCTCTCAATCTCTCTCTCCTCTCCCCGTCTTCCCTCCCTCTCTCTCTCTTCTCTCTCTCTCGCTCTCACTCTCTCTCTCTCCTCTCTCTCTCTCTCTCTCTCTTCCCTCTTAATCTCCATAAATTTGTCCTTTCTTTCCTCCTCTCTCTCTCTTCTCCCTATCTCTCTCTGCTTCCTTGTTAATCTCCATAAATTTGTCCTCTCTCTCTCTCCTCTCCTTTCCCTCTCTCTCCTCCCTCTCCCTCTCTCTCTTCTCCCTCCTATCTCCCTTTCGTCTCTCTCTCTCTCTTCTCTCCTCTCCT